>CM035799.1:25252147-25294647 GCA_020466265.1 Siphamia tubifer | reverse complement strand
TTATTTTTATTTTTATTTTTATTTTTATTTTTATTTTTATTTTTATTTTTATTTTTATTTTTATTTTTATTTTTATTTTTATTAATAACAATAAATATTTACTTTCAAAGTGGCCGAACTACCTGATATGGTACCGTGAATCTGAAGTGACAAAACTCGTTGCAGCGGGCGTTAATATCGCCTGCTGAGATATTAACGCCTGGCGATATTAACGATATTATCAGGCGATATTAACGCCTGATATTAACGATTTTTTTAAAAATCCACCGGCAGAACGCTGGGAACGTCTATTCAAAGTGAACGGGAGCCGTCACAACATTCTAGAGAGCCATAGAATAATAATAATAATCCACTGTATTAGATGTGTACTGTGCTCTGTTTTTGTCACTGCTGTTATTGTTGTACAGGAATACAATTGAACACATAGTTTCATTCCAGTACGATGCATTCTGTAGCATCTGACACATAAACAAACCTCACAGTGAAAGTATATTTCAGACTTACCTGATCCTTTTTACAATATCTATGTCTTCTGTTTTGGATTAAGTTGAAACAAAACATATTTTGATATAAAAAGTCTGCACAGACTTAACCCACAACAATAAGACAACCTTGATCCAAGATACTGAACTGAAATGACTAACTGTATGTTAGTAGCCTTACAGAGTAACTGCAAAAGCAACTTCAGTAAAATATCATTAAATGAATAATGCTATTAAACATGTCTTATTGGAGACAAACAGATGTAGGAGGGGATTTGTATCTGGCTCCAGAAATGGAAGCTGGGAGCTACACCAAAATGTCAGACTACAAAACTCATATGGAATTTGATGGAAACAATCATGATATGTGGTTTGTTAAGTCTCTGTAGATTTCAGCAAAACATCATGTCTGTCCCCATCTTAAGACATCAAGATTCCATTTAAAAGAAACATCTCTCTCTGTCTCTCTCTCCTAAGAAAAAAAAATGCCTGGAGGTGTGTATAAATGTATTAGAACCATTTAATGAAATATGTCACACTATAATTGAACAAGGATTTGTATTTTGTGCAGGAGCTTTTCTTTTCTCTTTTTTTTTTTTTTTTTTTACCAAGAAATTCTTTTCCTCAGAAGATCCCAGAATGTTGTTTATGAATACAGAATACAGTGCCTTGTTTTGTGTAAAACACTAAGAATGACTTGTTGTGTTTAAATGTTTGCCTCTAGAAGATTACAGGAAGATTATCTCTCCCATAATTACCGGATGGTTTACCAAACACTCGACACTATAACAACTCTATATGAATCTGCATAAATTTGGTTCATAAAGCAGCTCTTGTGTTCACATTCTTGAGTCCAAATATCAATATGGTTTCATGGAAAATGGATGAACGTAGTTATCTACAGCGTTATAAGTGAACTTTTTTTCTTTTACCACAATCTTCTGGGTGACAGCGGTTGTAAAACAGTCTTGTGGATCAAATGGGCAGGTTCTCAGCGTGCTATCAGTGCTGTTAACTCAGGCTGTAAACTGAACCCCCACAAGAGGTCAGAGGTCGGGATGTTTGGGCTTCAGAGAGACGCCATACAATGAGGAAAGCCAGGGTTTAATATGAAGTCAGACACAAAGTTACTGCCTGTGAATTAGTGACTTCACCATCCACTCTCATATACTGTTGGACCCACATTGTGGTCTGTGATTAATACTGCATTAGGTGTTCTATTCTGACCTGTGTTTTTTTTTTGTTTTTTTTTGCTTTTAACACTTCTTTGTAATCTTTATTAACCTTCACAGTTAGGTTTTTCTCCTCCAGCCTAGTCTAGAAAACCTACTTTGTGCTATAAATAAATTGATTTACAATATAACATACAAAAATAAGAAGTAAATGTATGTAAATTATGTCTGGAAATAGCAGAATACAAAGAGTTAACTCTTGCCTCCACATGAAATGTGATGATACATTCCTTGTAATGAGTAAGAGTCTGGTCAGAGAGGTGATGGAGGATGAATGAACATTATATCACAATCGGTAATGTGTAAATATATCCCATCTGTTCACATTAAACCTATGCAAACAGACTGGAGCGAAAATGTCCTGTTGATCAGTGAAGCCGCATGCTGAGCTGTTCTGTGCTGTGATGCTTTCAGGCAAAGCCACATTGGAAAACAATTTCTATGGCGGCGCAAATACTAAATTATTTAAAAAGCAGACACGATTCTTAAAAAGGTCAATTGAGTTGTGTCTGATATTATCTACAAATGTTGAAGAGGATGTTTTCGGTTAACTAGAGACTTGACTGCAGTTGACTCCATTGTACAGACACAAACACTACATTAGATTTGTTTTATGAATACAAAGAAAGCAATTTGAGAGATGAAAACAAACAACAACAAAAACCATAGAAGGCTTATAAAGTCTCTTGAGTTAAACAGACACTATGTATTATAAAGCCTAGAGTTTCTTCTGTCTGTTTATGTGATAATAGTGATAGTGCCGGTACCTTAACATTACAGTAAAAGGGATGCACTTTTCTATGTACATCCTAATGGAAGGTCACTTCAAATGAATTATTCCTTAAAAGAAATTTCAATAACAGCCAGATAAGAGACTTAAAGCACCCTTGCCTACTTCCCCTTCGTGCTCTTCATTTGGTTTGCATTTTGGCAGGCGCCTCTTGTGGGTGGTAAAGATGATAAAGAGAGAGAGGGAGAAGGACATACTCCTGGGTGGAGGGGGGGGGGGGGGGGGTTGTTATCAGGAGCTGGAGAGCAGCAGCCTTTACCTGTGATGTGCACCTGCTGGTGCAGTGTGTTCCTGTGGAGGACAAACCCCCCACTATGGTACATCTGGATACACTCGGAGCCTAATTAAGAAAGTATCAAAATGCTCTTGTCTCGCATCATAGAGATTTGTCCTCACAGCACTCTGCAATGGCACAAAGCCTAGTTCCCACACATTTGAAGGTCAATCAAGCTGAAAATAAGCCACCCAACTATATGATCAAGTGAAATTTATACAAGTTTATTAGATTATGTCATGGTTAGTTAGTTCCTACATAAAACAAACTTTTAACATTTTTGTTTCATGGTTATTTTTTATGAAATGGAAGAAGACAATCACATCTGGCCTGGTCCACATTGTCTTTATCTCCTCTTTTCTTTATTAACTTAGTGGCAAAGCAACACTGTAAAAATGTCTGTAATTAACAGCAAAAAGGTTGTAAAATTATAACATAAAAAACTGTAGGTGAAAATACAACCCAAAGTTGTTTATTTAAGAAGACTTCTGTGCTAATATTCTTTGTTTGATAAGTTTGATAAATATATTATTATTGTATCCTATTTACGTTTCCTTTATCTATTTTCTTTTATTATTTAAAAAAGGTTATTTTCACTGGCAACTTGTACAGTGTGTACCCCGTCTTCACCTGTTGTAACTGGGCGAGACCCCCAGTGACCCCAGTGACCGTAGTGAGGATGAAGCAGGTTCAGATGATGAAATGAGATGAGAATTTTATTTTCATCTGACATCTTAATGATTTTATAATAGTGAACAAATACTACTGATAGATGTTTTGGGTAAACTAAATGGAGGAGTCTTATATGTTTTTCTGGACTACTTTAAAAAAAGGCAAAAAAAATGAGAGTATTCTCCAGGGGCCACTACACCACCTTCTATACATTATAGGTCCATATAGTTGAAAGTAGAGACATGAACAAATAATAAATTAGCCAGTGACACAGAAGAGTATGCATAGTTGACATCTTTATTTAAGAGTTGATCGTTTTTAGCAGGAGATTTTAGTTTACCTCATGGAGATGCAGAACTGATCCTTTCACTTTCTGCCAAAGTGATCCCAGAACAAGCAAGAAAATCAACCTGGTAACATAAAATGTGAACAAGAATTATGAAAAATGTGGAAAAAAGTGTTTTTTATGTGTTCTTAGAATGTGGTTGGGAAGCATGTGTTAATGATCCCATGTCTAATTAAGTAACTGACATAACTGGGGTGGATTTTAGAAGTAAAAATGCACATAAACTCCCAATGCCTGGTCAAAAAGCTCTAAGTCATCATTACCACTGGTTTGGAAATGGAGGCATTGTTCAGGGAGTTCAAAGCAATTCCTGCCATATTGGATTTTCCAAATAAAGTTTTCCAATATTCACCAAAACTGGCACAGATGGTGTTCAGAGCCTCACAAATATTAAATAGGATTTTTGATTTTGTAAAGTTTTGCAGCCACAAACAGTGAGGTCCTGTGTCAACATACATGTGTATTAAAGCCAAGATGGATGTAGACTAAGAACATTTAGACAAGCATAAACATTGAAGAAGTATTTGATAAAAAAAACAAAAAAAAACTGTGATTTGCTTCATTTACCTTTTGTCTGAAACTTGAGTCTGATAAAATGACAGGTCCCATAGTTGAAGGATGTCAACTTGCCATCTTACCTGATTTGATACAACAGCCATATTGGGTTTTGGGCTAAAGCTTTTAAACATTTTCACGAGCCAGCAATTTTGTCAAATTTCCCACAAATGGTCTTCAGTCCAAGTCTCACAAAAGTCATTAGATTGAATTTAGATTTTACAATCAAGTTGAGTCAAGGTCAATCAAAAGCAGTGGTGAAGCTGCAGGAAGTAAGATCATATCTGAGCAGCTGTTTGATTTACTTAGTGTACAGATTCATCATTCCTTTCTGAAGTTGTACGGGGCTGCAGTGAGCACACTGTATTCCTCCTGTCTGGTGATATGTTGGAAGATCCTGAGGATGAGACATGACAACCTGTCATGACAACCAATTTTATGTGGCTGCCATGTTCAATTTAATCAAAATTCGCACACGTTTTCAATGGTTGCAAACTTCATCAGTTTCACCAAATCATCCCTACACAAATCACAGTTATCAGATATTTTTTTCTCCCTTAAAGACAAAACAAAGACAGATGACCTCAAACGAAACATGAACTCGTATCTTGGTTACACCCCATCTTTGATCAGCTGACATAAAACTTACTTTCAGTGCTTACACCCACATGTTTAACATGATCAGATCAAGTTGCTGTAGTGAGTCTGTCTGCTGAATTATATATATATATATATATATATATATATATATATATATATATATATATATATATATATATATATATATATATATATATATATATATATATATATATATATATATATATATATATATATATATATATATATATATATATATATATATATCAAACAATGTTTCTGTAGGGCCCAGTTGCCCCCCAGTCCCTGTGTGCAACTGAAGCTGAGATGAGAGCTATTGTAGGGAGCGTTAATACAAACCAGATGTTAAACTTGTGTCCTCAAAATGAATGGGCCTATTGGGAAACCAAGGAGTGTCTCAGGGGACATTCCACTGGAGGCTAAGCTGATTGGTTCATATTGAAACAACATGGCCAAGATAAACTGGGATTTCAAGAAAGGGGGTCTCTGGACGCTGGAGTCTAAAATAAATCGTTAGGGCTAAAGGAGGAGCTTAGCTCATCCTCTAAGGAAAACAGTGAGTTTTGCAAGTGACTGACACACATGATGACTGTGGCGCCAGGCAACCTCGGTCTACGGCCCAGTTGTGGGCTGCATGGGAAGTGGAGAGCATCAAGGGCCATGCTTCTTTTGTGCTGATGTCACAAAGCTGTAGGGTATTACTTTTTCCAAATTGTTGTATTTATTTTCCCCTCACGAGCTGACTGCTTTTGGCACGAGGTAAACTCCAGCCGAAATGGGCTTGTAGAGACAAAGATTACTGTTTTGATCCCAAATTCAAATGCTGGTCATTTGTTTAATTTTGCATAGAGGCTTCAAAGATATAATGCGTGACTTAATAATATCAGATGTGCCCACAGACCTACATCTTGATCTATTTATTTTATAGCACAGTGTTATTGGGTTTGCATTACTGAGATCATCTATAACAAAAAAGAAAAGTTTCATCAGCTTTATTTGTTTTCCGTTTTCCTTTTTTTTTTAATAAATAAAACTGTAGTTCTTCCCACAGATTTATTAAACAGAAAGTCATTCATGATCCAATAACTTGTCACGACATATTAACAGTAATCCAGTGAAGACTTATTCACAAGTTAAGTCAAAACAATCAATAATCAGCAGGACATTATTACAAAAAGGTGTTTATTGAACATAACGTATAAAATATAGAGATTAAAGGATGTGATGAAAAGCAGATGTGAGAGTATACCGCACAGAAGAATAATTAGCTGCTTTACTAAGTCAAACAAACACTAGTTTATTTCAGTTTAGGCAGGGGTATGGAGGGACATAAAAGCTCATCAGGTAGAACAGTGAGGAACAAATGTTATTTTGCCAACAGTGTTAGGTTCTGTAGAATGCAGGGTTAGTTGTTTAGAGCTCTTGCCTGCAGCCAGGGATAAAAAACAAACCCATCAAGGTCACACCAGTGGCATTTTAATTATCATCAGCCAGTCAGGGAGGTAATTGCTGGTGCCATGTCCTTCAGTACACTGAGATGTCAAGCTTTACAAAGAAAGATCTAAAAAGAGAAGCACGCTTCCACACAATAGCTGGAAAGCGGGAGTGCGGCGTTTCTTTCCTCTGTCAGTGGGCTGGTCAGCCTGTTTTGTAAGCACTTCCATCCTGTGAAAGCCCCTGGTAGACCTCCACCTGCTAGCTCACTAGTCTGCTGCAACTTCTCAGAGAGGAGCAAGCCAGCCTCTCCCCCTCATTTCACTGGCGCCAGCGCTCAATGGGCCCTGCACTTTGATTATTTGTGTTAACAGTTAATTTAGCACCACAGACACATGTGCCAAAGCTGGCTTCACTTCCTCATGCATCACCAACAAATGTGACTTTTATGAGTTCCTTTTCACAGGACCACCCCCCTCTCTGCGAAGTTCTCGCCTCTCTACTCGCCCTCCAAACCCTCTATGGACTGAGTCTCCCTCCAAATACACTCACCCCTGCAGACACCATCTCCTCACCTCCTCTTACCCCCCCCCCCCCCCAGCTCATTTTCCAACCTCCCGCCTCCACTTGCTTATTTCGTTGGTTCAGCCTTAATCTCTTCCACATCTTGCCTGGGAGAGTTATTTCTGGCTCCTCTGTTCCCGATGTTTGCATTATCAGGAATACATTTCATGTCAATTTATTCGTTGGTTAAATACCACAGAGAGTCACTCTTAAGAAGATTTGAAAAAGAATGCCTATCCCCTGAAAAGAAGGTCCTCTCAGCGTTTTGCGACGACTTTTTCCATTTGGATCTGAGCTTACAAAAATAACTCCTGAGGTAGAATTAAAGATATGAGTGTTTTATACAGTGATCTCACTTAAAAAGACATTACTGACCACAAGGACTGCATACCTTATTGTAACTGATGATAAATGGTACTATCATTCTCAGTCCAGGCTGAAGAAGACCACTGTACAGAGTAAAATGTTCCAGATATTAAGTCAAATCTGAGACCATGACCTGCACTTTTTCAGTATTAGGTGACACAAAGATATAATCTGCCTTTATGAAAACCTCTACCCTCAGTACCGAGTGAAGCCACAGTCTAGTGGGTAGTGGGAAAGAGAGCTCAGAGGACTTTGTCAATGCCTAGTTAGCGTCGACATTGATACTTACAGACTGGGAAAGAACAGTGCTGAGGGAGCACAAACTAGCCGCACACAGATGAGCTCATGCCAGGACTATGCAAGCAGAAGGCCACAGGAGCCATGGAAATATTTGGACATCTTTTTTGCTCCCCCGCTTGTCTGTAGTGCAACCCAGTGCATCATCTTTTGTGGTTGAGAGACACGTTTTCAAGTGGCCAGAGGCAGAACCTTAAAAGGTCGGCCTTGCATTTTTTTTTATTGTGTGACTACATTTCAGCCACTCAGCAGGAGCAAATTGCGACCGCATCCCGACACCGCAGATTCTTCTTCATTAATTCTGCATCCGTGCCATGTAGTCCATCACTGTTTTCGCATTGATTCATCCACAGTGTTTCCATAATAGCATAGTCACTGTAATTGTCTGTTTTCAGCCAGACAGAAATGGTCAATGCTGGAATTCTGATTCAGTGCTATATGTGGTGGAAGCAGTGAAAACATGAACTAAAAAAACTTATGTAATTCCTTTTTGGTTTAACATGAGCATGTAAGGACTAGGTCAGGCGGTTCACAATGCAAACAAATGTGTCATAAAGCCAGTCATTTGGTTATTATTTCATCTCTTAACCCTTTAACACCAGCAATTTCCACTTTACAGCATTCATATTACTGTAACTCCAAAACAGTTCACAATATTCACTGAGATCCTGAGCTTTCTGACACTATTTAACACTTTACAGCAGCACTGTAAGAACACAAAATAAAAAGGAACTGTTTCAAAAACTTCCACACAGACTAAAAAACACGTGGAAATAACAAAAAATATGAAGCCATAGTATGGATACTGAGTGATCAAGACCAGAAGACCATGTTTGAGAAGATGTTAAATAGTTTAAAGTTTATTTCTGCAATCTCAAAAAGGTTTTAGTAATAGACTTCAAATCAAATCCATTTTAATATATATATATATATATATATATATATATATATATATATATATATATATATGAAGAGTTAATTTGCAAAGACATTTTTTACTCTACATTCCAGGTAATATATATATATTATATATATTATTTATTCAATTTAGTGGATTAGTAGTATTAGATAGTATTATCTGTGGAATGTAGAGTAAAAAATGCCATTTTGTGATAAAAAAAAAGAAAAATGGAGTTATCTGTTTTTGCAAATGAACTCTTCATATATATATATATATATATATATATATAATATATATATATATATATATATATATATATAAAAATAAAATATAATAATAATAATAATAATAATAATAATATAATAAAAATAATAATAAAAAAAAAAAAAAAATATATATATATATATATATATATATATATATATATATATATATAATATATATATATATATATATATATATATATATATATATATATATATATATATATTTATTTATTTTTTTTTTTTTTTTATTATTATTTTTTTTTTTATTATTATTTTTTTTTTTTTTTTACTAAACCACTGTTTTAAGAATTTATCATTTATTATAAGGGTCATTACTGGGCAGATTTTTAAAGTTAAGTTCTTCCTGAAAAAAAAGTTGCAAAAGAATTGGCAAAAAAAAGTACATTTCTGCCACTTTTTATTCCAAAAAACAAAACATGAAGACACCTACTGCAGCTGGTGTAGAGATGTGACAGAGAAAACCTCCAGTGACATAAATCTTATTGTCATTCCCTGCACATTCCAAAGGTGAGAGGATGACAAAGTCTATCCTCAGGGGGAAGCAGGAGAAGTCCACAGGGGAAAGCTCTTTGAGATACTCGGCTGACCGGGCTTCTGCACATACAGATCCGTGATTCCATCCTCTTCCTTCCCAGTATTGTCTCACATCCTGCAGGGCTCGGCTTTCTCCTTTGCAACCACCGCTGCCACAATAGTGTCGACGGGCACCGGGCACTGAGGGGTGACCAGAGGGACACCAGCAGTCAGCCTGACAGGATGTGACACACTTCTCTCAACAATTAATGAGTACAAAGGAACGGCTGACCACGACATGACAGCTTAGCATGGCACTTCAGGCCTTAATGGCTCGCTGAGTGGCATCTTCACACCCGACCATCACACTCAGAAGTAAAGTGGACAATAATGGTAGCATGAAAAAAGCCTTGCTACAATGTTTTATTCAAGGGTAAGTTGCACTCTGCAAATGTGACACCTCAATATGATGAGAACATTCCAGAGATGACTGGATGTACCACTGTGGACTATCTACACATCACACAAAAAAAAAGGCCAGATTTATTTATTTATTATTTTAAGCCAAGTTATTTATGAACTCTGACAGGGAGTTTATGTATGTTTATGCCATCACTGCTGTCTGTCTGTCTGTCCTGTCTGTCTGTCTGTCTGTCCTGTCTGTCTGTCTGTCTGTCTGTCTGTCTGTCTGTCCTGTCTGTCTGTCTGTCTGTCTGTTAGTAGCATTGCAAGCCTCTGAATTGACTTTGTTGTGCAGCTTGTTTGAGATTTTTTGTTCATATTGAAGAACTTCTGAGTAAATTAGAATGTAAAATAGTAAAGACTGCTTCAGTTTGAATGATTAAATACATAAATAACCTGAGCTGCAGCTCCAACTTAAAGTCAGGATTAAGACCTTTGTTGTCTTGGCCAGGTCATCATTGTAAATGACAATTGGTTCTCAATTGATCCATCTGGTTAAAGAAAGGTTAAATATAAAATATAAATAAATAATAACAGACAGTTTAACTCAGAAAACAGAAAAAGTCAATAACTTTTCTATTTTGTGGTTTAATACTTTCCTGAAACAACAATAAGAGTGGACTATAAAATATATAAGAACATATGAAGTGTGTTGTGCACATATGGCAGCTGTAGCCTGAACAGCTGGAGTAGTAGCTTGGGCCTAAAAAGTTGTTGGTTTGATTTCCTGGACCAGCAGACAGAGAAGTCCTTGGCCGATGTACCCTTGGGCAAGGACTCTCTACACGCCTGACATGGCAGCCCACTGTTCCTAATGTGTGGTGTGTTTCTGCAGAGGGTCAGTTTTTAATCTGTTTTTTATGTCCAATATACTAACAAATAAAGATTCTTCTTCTACTACTTAAAAAAAAACATAAGGAAAGTGATACCATTTAATATGTCAGCATTCAAATGAAAGTGTCTTGTCCATAAAAAAACAACAAGGTGTTATTATGTACAGCGTGTCCCATGAGTCTCCATACACAGGAAGAAGAAATGTTTCTTGACATAAACCATTTTTATTTATATAATATGCTCTATATGACTGACACTTCAATTTGTTGCTCTTTATTCAAATGCTTTCTTTGGATTATCTGAAATATAAATAAATACAAGTTAGAACCATACATGTATTGATATGTATGGAGAGTTATGGGACACTTTAGAAGTAGCAATAAAAATGTATTCGGGAGATAAATCCATTGAAATATTGTTTTTTTGTTTTTTTTTTAATACAACTATGAAAGGCAATGATACATCACTATCCAAAATAATCATTCCCAAATGCAAAAGCATGCAATTATTATTACCCTTGATTCTCAAATGTTAAATTAATTGTTTAGAAATCACGAATAGAATAGAATAGAATAGAATAGAATAGAATAGAATAGAATAGAATAGAATAGAATAGAATAGAATAGAATAGAATAGAATATACATTTTCTCTGTTATAAAAACTCTTTCGTACACATCAATGTACATGCATATTACAATGTGCAAACACATAACAAAAAGAAAAATTATGGATCAATAAATAAACACAACAAAGCCTGAAAGTTCAGTTGAAATATATTGTAATGCAGGGGTGAGTTCATTTTGTGAATGGCTGTGAGGTAGAAGCCACTCCTCAGTCTGGAGGAACAGCAATCCAAGGCTGAATCAAATAACGATGCTACAACAGTGTAATCATATCAAATATAAATATTAAATATTTTATGACAGGAAATGAATGTTGAAAATGTATTTGTTTTGTTTCTGCTTTGGCGAGAGGGTTGAGCATTTTCTTTCTAAAATCCTGTGGCTCTGGCCTTGATGTTTTTCTTCATATAATACTGTGTGATCATATGTTTGATTGAATTAAATGGGAGTGAGACTCTGAGTGCCCTTCTGCTTGTTCTTTTTTTTTTTTTTTTTTTTTTTGTTATCATTCAAAGTCTGAAAAGTAGTATTGATATCCTCCTTCTCTAGTGACAGCTCTAGCCTCAGTAAATGAGCAAAGAGCTGAATTTCTGCCTCCTCTGGCGTTTGCTCACCGTGAACAGCAGCTTTCTCAATATTAATAATAATATTACCGATGGCACCAGTGAAAAAGAGGGATTAGTGCTCATACTGCTGGATGAGAAGTCACCGCTTGGCTGGTATACATGTGGGATTTGACTTGACTTTCTTTAAACACAGCAAATGGGAAGCCAAAAATCTTTTTCATTTAAGAGCAATTAAGTGGATCTCAGAATCACTGGCTCCAGCACGCCGCCGAGGTTTTTTTTTTTTTTTTTTTTTTTTTTTTCCTGGTTTTATTACCCATTTCCTCTCCCTCTCGCCAGCAGAAGGAATGCTCACTTTTCTCTCACAAAGCCACATTTCCAATGCCAGAATCACACAGGGACCACCATGATTAAGTGCAAGCCAGTGCTTCCCTAAACATGTGAGACATTATAGGGACCCCCACCACCACCACCACCCACCCACCCACCCTACCCCTCCTCCAAACACTGGAGAAGTGTTGTGTTCCAACATTTATGTGAAGTAATTAAAAACATCCACCAGTAATTTAATAGTTCTCACCAAGTAGAGACATGAAGTCTACACAGTTTTTTCACTTTGTATAAATAACCTGGAATGCAGTGAGTACACAGACAGACGATTTGCCCCCCCTCACCCCCCCCCCCCCCCCCTCTCTCTCTCTCTCTTTCACTCTCTTCATGCTTTTAACAACATTTTCTATAAGGCCCTGCTCTATGTCACTTTGACCTGAAAAGAGGTTGTGCAGTTACAAGCGACAACTCTGACTCTTAAATTCATGATGCAGATAAAACAACCCATGCATCATACGTTGACAGCAGCTTTCAAATCAAAGCTTTCCCTTAACTTTGGAGTGTCATTCTTCCAGTCTTATAGTCTAAATGCAGTGAGCATAAAAACAACCTCGAGCGCTCACTGCAGCACCGTATCCCAATGTGAATGGCTCTGTGAAGTGCATGTCAATAGCCCAGAGAACTGAAGCGGGTGCAGTAACAGACATGTGGTTTCAATCTGTGTCTTTTCTCACACTGAGAGGATAGGAGGTCATTCATTTATCTCACTGTAAATACAACACTTAAACACTCAACAAAGACACTGTTTTCCAAAAGTCCACAAGAAACATCCATGTGAAGTAATTAGCTTAAGAAAACAATGTTATTTCCCCCTTGTTTTAAATAATGCATTATAAAAAAAAAAAAAAAAAAAAACCCACTTCAGAGCATCTCATTTAACTCCCATAGATCAGTTCAGGCTGTATTATCTTAGACGGTCCTAGATGTTGTCTGCCAAAACCTCTATTAGTCATCTAGGATGTTTCTGAAGTGAGCGTGACATTAAAGAGCCCGGGGAAAGTGAACAAAAGAATGAAGTTTTTGGCTAGAAAAAAAGCTCATTTAATTGATAAAAAAAAAAAAAAAAAAAGAGCCTAAGAATAATTGCCAATTCTCTTGTTTTGAGTTGCTTTGGAAACTCAATCTGTTCACGCTTGGAAGATCTGGGGAAAAACTGCTCTAATCAATACCATTATATTACCAAATGGATCAAATGACTATGGCAAATGTGAAAGGGGTAGACCAGAGTGGATTATCAGCCCACTGCAGCCCCCCCCCAAGACACCTTCAGCTCTATCCACTCACATGTTTTCTGTCATGGTTCTGCTTCATTTACTGAGTTTTTGTTCCCAGCAGACACCTGTTTGCTGAAAGATAATCAGATCTATTTTCTAAATACTACCTGCTACACACGTTACAGAAAACATTACGAACTAAAAAGCGCATGACAAGTACTGCAATAAAGTGCACAACCAGGGAATAATAATAATAATAAAAATAATAATAATAATAATAATAATAATAATAATAATAATAATAATAATAATAATAATAATAATAATAATAATAATAATAATAATAAACATCTACAAGTTTATTTATTTATTTTTATATAGCACCTTTCATACAAAACTGTAGCCCAAAATGCTTCACATTGATTAGAAATTAAAATACAATGGAGGTAGTAGTAGTCGGTCGGTAGTTGGTAGTAAAACATGTGACTTAGACTAAAAGCTAATGCCACGTGCAAATATTAATGACATCAACTCTTTTAGATGATAATATACCTATTAGAAAACACATATTAGTTACTTGTAGTTAGATTTATAATGACTTTGTGGTAGCATTTTTCTGTCAAAATCAAGTGGTTTCCTACATTTAACCCTTTAACCCCTGATGCATCAGTGATAACACATTCTGAAAGAGTGGGTTAGTTTCAATATTCAGAAAAAAATTACTGTTTTTACTGTTATTTTACTGAGTTATGTTCATGGATCTGATATATGAAGATAAACAGGTGTCCAAAAGCAACTGATTTAGAAAAAAGAAAAAGCCAAATATAATAAATAATATTGTAATATTATTTATTTACACTTCATTTTAGTTTATTTTAACTAAGTTAAGTGATTATTTAGTAAATATTTATTAGTTTTGGTTAATTTTGTTCCTTATTTTGTGTTATATTTCTACATTTAATATTGTATTTTATTATTTTTCTTCACTTTTGTGCCATTTGTGTCTTATTTTGTTCAGGTTATTATTATGTTGGTTTATTATACATATTTGTCTGGTTTTTTTTTTTCCATGTATTTGGTCGTTTTATTAATTTTTGACTGGAACTGTTAAAGTCTCAGGAGTTAAATGGTTAATTCACTGATCATGTAGATCACAGCCTCACAGGTGTCAAACATGCAGCCTAGGGGCAAAAACCAGCCCGTCAAATTGTTGAATTTGATCCATGGGATGAATTTGTGAAATGTAAAAATGATACAGATCATTTTAACAGTCAAGGATGTGAAAATCATGTTAGGTCTATTCAATCTAAAGTCAGTCAGGCCAGGAATATAGTGTCAAAATAACCTAGAAATAGTTAAAAATGCACATTTTCCTTTTTGTTTTAGTGTCAAAAGGAAAAAAAAGACAGAAAGAATGAAAATGAAAAAAAATAGCCTTTTACAAAAAATTGGAACAGCTTGAAATGTATGTGGAATTGTATCAATAGTCTCTCTTACTAAATGCTACTATATGTTTATTTCTCATTCCACTGTAATCTGTAAGTTGTACTGCACATGTATAAATAATAAACTAAAGCTTAACATTGCGCTTATGTTCATATATATAGTATATAGAGTTCATAGATGTAAACATTAGGGAATTTTACTTTTTTCACTCAAAAACACAGAGAAAACTTTGGAGTTTAAATAATTTATAACTTCTTATCCTATCATTATTTATATTATTTTACTGCTCCAGTCTACTTTATATCATATTAGGCTGTATGTGGCCCTAAACAAAAATCAGTTTGACACCACTGATGTAGATATTCATAAAAGCTCATTTTAAATTCAAAGGTTATCAATATCAAATTGAACAAAAAGTGACTTTTCCGGCTAAATATATCATTGACTAAACCTAACACAAGCATCTGCAAACACTGTCATTTGTCAAACTACGTGGATTGTCCTGGTGAATCAATGTTGCAGATGATGACAGTGTCTAAATGTTCACTACAGGACCTTCAAACATCCAAATGGGCTGTATCTAATGAAGCTGCAAAAAAAAAAAAAAAAAAAAAAAGAGAAACTGCATTTTATCTGAATTATTCACATGTATTGATACTGATAGGGTGAGTGGTTCATAAGTTATTAAACACTTCAGATCAGTAGATGCTCTTGGTTGCTGGTGGATGTTTAGGTCTTTGAGGGTTAAGGTTGATGTCATGAATTATTAGAAAATCCTGCATCTTCAAACAAACTGAATTTACTAGTCAACTGAAGGCTGGTTAGAAACATAAACATCACACCCTCAGTATAATGGTGGCTCCTTTTGCAAAAGTAGAGGTGCAATTTTTGTTTTTGGGTGAGATTATTGTCATCACTGCATGTGTGTATTTGTAGAGACATATCATGCTATAACTCAATGAATACTTGAGATATCATAATTAAATTACATGGGCATATATATATATATATATATATATATATATATATATATATATATATATATATATATATATATATATATATAAATATATATATATAAAGCTAATGCGCATCAGATGCAGTGGTCCATTTGAGTAAAGGTTAAAGGTTAAGGTTAGAATTAACTAAAAGGACACAATCACATTATCGGTTATAACTCAAGAACAGAGGGTCACAGAAGTTTCAGATTGGTACCAAACGATGTGGAATGAAGAGTTCTAGAATTCTCATAACTGGTATTATCACCTACAACCAATAGTTTTTTCAGATCTCTGGAGGTCAAAGGTGACATGTCACAAAATGTACTTCTGTAACACTGTTTTTGTGTGTCAAGCATAGACATATCACACTATAACTTAATCAATACTGGATATATTGTCATAATATTAAATGCACTGATGCATATATACATATAACAAAATTATCAATATTGCAAAAGGTCAAAAGTCACAGGTTGTCATAGAAATTTGAGATGAGCAAATTTATTTGTTTTATTTATCTTGCCTCCTGGATAAGATAGATAAGACAAGATAGTATATTATTATTATTATCATTAGATAAGATAAGATATATAGACAATGAAATGTAGGTGCACTGCTGGGATGCATAATCATGAATATTAATAGTGATCATAACTCCAAATATATGCAATAAAAAAGACAAAATTTACATTATTCATATATCACCATTCATTCATCAATCATCAATAGCCACTAATTCATCCAACAGTACCAATGTATGTTGTGTAATGTACATAACAGTACAAAAAAAAGTCTGTACTTTAGTAGATGAGTTCATCATTACGATCAGTACCTTAAACTTCTTCCTCATTCTTAACTATTTTTATAGGACTTTTGTGATGCAACATCCTCTTTTTTTTTTTTTCCATAGTTTAATTTTTCTTGTGAATCAACAAATAGCATTAGTCGTCTTTTTATTGTTGTGGATGTGTAAGTTCTGACAAGAACTGGCACAATGTCAGGAAGACAGACACATTCTCCCTTCACTGGCCATAAAAAAGACAAAGCTTTTTACAGTATCAACAGGCACAAGATGTGACCCCACGGCCCCTGGGGGCAAAAGGTGAGGGCTCTGGGAGAGGAGGCCTGGTTCCAGGAGTCTGCCGGCAGGCAAGACGCATGTCCTCCTCACTGCATTCCTTCCCATCTTAGATCATGAACATTTCTCTCTGGCTTTTAGTCTTCTGTCCTTTCCAACCCAGAGCAATATAACTCTTTATTTTTGCCCAAATGGCAGCTTATAAAGATACCAAAATAGAATGGGTGGTCCGAGTGTAATAAGCTCAGTGAGCTCCCTGTGTGGCTTCAGCTGGTCCTCTGTGCAGGTAGCTGAGTTTTGAAATTCAGATTAGTCTGATGGAGCTAGAGGTTAAATAGTCAAGTAAGGATTTCCTACATCCATTCAAATAAGACTTTCAAATAGTGTCTGAGCAAAGTCTACTCTGGAAATACACGCGGTGAATAAAAGAATAAGCTGGTGTAACCTGGGGCTGTGGCTTTTATATTTGGGAAGAACTGTGCTGAGTGAACTGGCTGCAACACAAACTACGTCTGATTTCATATTCATGACTTCCGAGGACTGCAGGAAAGGAAAATAAACACAACAACAAGCAAAGAGAGTATAGAGCTGATGGAAGCTGGGCCCCATATACTAACTGTCACATCTAGAAAGTCATCTTGCACAGACTGAAGAAGAGCGAGGTCATCCTCCGCAGCAAACACTGAGTCATCTCACACCCACACACACGTACACCAAATGAAGCACAAATATAGCTTTTATTCAGAGATCTAATGGATTTAAAGCACAACTGCATATTCAGTTATCCACCAATGTTCACTCTGAACAGCTGTAAAAGGACACATGGGGACACCAGCTGATGGATGCTCCCAGCAGCCTGCAACCGGCCAGGCTGTAGTTCCCTTTAGCAAACTGCAAAACACGTCTCTTTTCTAAAGAATGACAGCATGTGCACAAATGGAGCCTGGAAGCATCACAGTGGCACTCCCCTTTCAGAGAAGTCATGTCCTCTAAACAGAAGCCCCCTTTCACAGGGCTAAGCAAAGGCCTTCTGTGAGTGCAGAGCGCCCTCTAGAGGACAGAACAGAATGGACATTACAAACTGTTGGCCTTGCAGTGCATCCAAGAACACATCAAAGCTCAACATATGCAAATGTATCTTGAAAACAGTTAATAACTTACTTTTGATATGCAAATGCAACACAAAAGCCTAAGAAAGTCACACAATGCACACTCAAAATGTTCTTTTCTTTTGTGTATATGCTGCTTTATTACTGGAGCTCATCCACATGCATAATTTATGTCCTCATTTAGTGAAATATAGTGAAACAGGATGCCTTGGTGGTTCATTGCATTTTACAATACAATCTAATACTCATCTACAAATTTTATCATTACACATACAACCCCAATAAATGTTGATTTTCAGAGCCTTCTTTTGAATAATCACCAACACCGAGGCTCTGCCACTCTGCTGTGACACTTTTATATCTCTGCTCCGTGGCCGTGAGACAGGGGGATCATCTGCACACTGAACAAGCTGCCTGCAATCAGCCTCCGCAGTAAGGAAGATATACGGCCAGCAGGTCACACAGGTCGAGTGTGGAAACCACTAGAGTCCATCATGTTGAGGCGTCACGTGCAGTCATGTAGCCTTGAATGTTTGAGGACATGGATTCACTGACAGTAATTCCAGCTCATAAACACAGGCCTGATAGTTTTACACATTCAGAATCCATCATTTGCAATATTTTGTCAATGTCAAAAGATCCGTATTGAAAACAAAGGTTATATAGGAAGTGTCAGTCCAAGGATGTGATTGATAGTATGTTATTTAGCTCTGGACAGGCCTGTGTCAAATACTGTGTCTTCCTTCACATTCTGATGTCATGCCGGTACTTATTGTGAATTACAAGATTTAAAGTTGGGTGTGTCCGCTCACATATTGAATTATGCATCTCTGAAAGAGTTGGTGCTAATGTATGCTTTGTAAACGAGGTGTATTAATGTATATTTAAAGACGATTTGGCATCTGAAGGTTAAGGAACAGAAGTTGTAAAGAGTTAAACTGAGTCTCGACTTATTTGTTCTGAATTCCTCTTAAATGCTCTTTTGGTTAATTAAATCAAACAGTTGGAAAAGCAACTATAGGGCACAGTCTCATGAGGAATGGTATCCCTGTTTCTCAATGCTACAGTGGATACCAAACTATTCTGGATCTAAAACATGAGGTGTTAGTCTAGCACGTAACAAGATTTGGATGGACCATCAATCACGGAGAAATAGACTTGTTCTGTTAATAAATATGCCAAATGAGAAGTACGATATAAAATAAGTCGCATTTTGATTATATTACTCTAATGAGCACAAGTCACATTTCAGATATGTGCAGTACGGTGTCAGCCAGCAGTTTCATTAACCTGGTTTCCATTACACGGTCCAACAGGGACAGCAGGAGCTTACTCACAAAATAATGCATGACTCGTGCCTCCAGTTGCCAGAAGTCGACTTGTCAGCTGAGCCACTGCTGCTCAATGCGTTGTTGGAAAATGGGAAAAACACTAGGTTCAGTTGGACGTATAAATAAATATCAACCTTAGAATTTTTGCCTTTTTTTTTGTTTGTTTGTTTGTTTGTTTTTTGCAGACAGTGATTTTAATTTCAGAAAATCACAAGTTCATACACCTGCCATTTTCACTAGAAGTTAAATGCAAGGGTTTCAGAACAGAACAGGCTTCAATGTCTGTTACACGTCAAAGAGCTGCAGAACAGAAACATATTGGTATTGTGTCAAATACAGATATATATATATTTATAAAAAAAAAAAAATCTTACCTTGTGACACTACTTTTAGACTATAGCCACAGTTCAATACTCAGCAATCTGCATGATATTTCAAGGACCCTGTTAAATCTGACTAACAACTCAAATGTGGCTTCTCTTTGACTAGATATTAGTTACAGAACATGCCTTCGTACACACATCTTGCCATTTACTTTAGTGATCAGTCATTGGAACATAAAACTATTGGGACTCTGGTACAGCCGCTGCGTGGCATCATGCTTCCCTCTTCAAGCCCACTCAAGCTGGAACAGGTCGAACATAAAAGTCATTGTCAAAGTATCTTTATTAAAGGCGGATAACTGTGGTCTTGTAGTCTCAACTATCTATTCAGTGCTTAAATGCAGGGACATTATTATTTTAATTTTCTTTTTTTTTTCTTCGAATGAGCTATGAAATAAGAAAGTCCAATCTTGCTCTTGCAGACGATATTGTTGATGTGCGAAGTGAGCCTCTTGATGATTTTACACAATATTTCTAAGAGTAAGGTTTAAGACAGAGGGGCAAAACAATCCATTACGATTAAGTGCTGTAGGTTTGTCCTTCTGGTGGTTGTGGAAGCTTCATATTTTCTTTGGACATCATTAGACGCCTTAACTCTTGAAGAACAATTTTAATGCTATAAGAATTCTGCCATTTTGCTAATATTGGTATGCTACGTGAATCCACCTGCAAGACAAAAAACAAAACACACACACACACAAAAAACACTGTATCAATCATTGTGACAGCACCATGACAGTGAGTTATTGCACATTACATCTGCCCATCACAAAATTGCAGCGCACGACAATTTCTGACTTCAACGAATTAGAAAACAGAGAAACACTCATTTATAACAATGTCAGTTACACTTACCGTCCCGTTGGAATTATTTATCCCATTCATGCTAATTTTTGTAACAAATTTAACAGTCGGGGCTGCCTCTGGGTATCTAGGTCCACATTCCACTTTCAGGCTGTATATCCTGTTCTCATAATTAGTCTGAGGAGAAAGGGCGACAAAAAAAAAAGTAAAAGAGAAACACACTTGCATTAGTCAGTATCAACATAGGATTTCTCAATGTGTAAAGGAGGAGCGTTCTCTGCTTACTCTTGCTGGTCCAATGATCATGCCCGTCCACCGTGTGAGAGTCATGTCCTCATCATCCTCGAGGCCCCAGCTGACTGTGCCATCGCCTTCTCCCTTCTGTCCCTCTTCGAGCTCCTCCAACAAGCGAAAATTGCGTGGAACTTTAACTCCTGCAACGCGAAGAAAACAACGATAAACCAAGGGGGGTTCGGCAGGTGGAAATGAACGTCTCCCGGTTTCAGCTGGTGCTTTTGCTTTTTGTCGGTAAACTAAACTGTGGTGCAGATTTGGAAAAACAAAAGTGAATTATGCAACACTGAAATTATGAAAGCCTTTTTCCCCCACTCGAACAGTGCTCTGACTCTAAAACACTAATCCATTATAAAAACAAGTCAATCAAAACAATGGCGTGTCTGCTAATACAATTTCTTTTGCTGGAAACTTGGAAGCGCTTTTAGTAAGACATCATTATCAAAACTTTGTCAGGTGGTTCTTCCGCAGTCCACAGAAAAGAAAACTTGATGAAGCGTGTGCTATGCATGCAACTGGAGTTTACAGCAAATCCTTATTTACCTAGAGTGGGACTGCATCTAATTGGACAAACTGTTCTCAAAGCTGTTTACAACAGAAGATATCTGCGTCTGCACAACACCGCTGCTTAATAAAATCATCATTCTTGACAGCCATTAGGAAACAGTCATGAGATTTGGAGCACATGAGCCGATACAGCTGATTTTTAAGTGACTGATTCAGGACTACATTCACTCATCTTATGACTGGCGTAGAATACAAAGTGTTTGGTAACTGGGAACGCATTCTCAGACGTTGGCATTAACACATAGCCTGACAAGCACTTGGTGGAAATGACAAAGTGCTCGCAGCTCATGACAGGCTGAAGGGGGCTGTGATTACATAAGGATGTACATAATACCCTGAAGAGAAGTCCCAGAAGAGGAAGTGAAAAGAGCATTTATATTAAAAAGGCCATGTGAAAGTGGCAGAATATGGAAAATATTTCAAGTTTCCTGTGCCCCCAAATCTGTCATTTCATTTGCTCCACATTCACGCAAAAGGCATGCCAATCATAGTTCACACATCAGTTTTCAAATCAATATTATGTTCCATAGAACGTCAATACTTTATTCATAGAGGACATCTGGGCATGTGGCTCAGGTACATGTTGTGGGTCAGACTATGATCATTAAGACACAAAGGGTGTCACATGTGCTGGCTGGGCGCCCTATTGGTTGGAGTGGTCAAGACAGCATCACCTGTTTTCATAATGTCATTTCATAAGAAGTCATTAAAAAACAAAACAACTACACTATAAAATCAAGTCCGGAAAGAGTGGGCATATGCAGTTTGGCATTCTCATATAGAATGGTCCTAACAACTTTCCCTTTTAGTTAGTCTAACATTTTGGGAGACATTCGTAAATTTGGAATGCAATAGCTTTACAATCACGTCGTTATACCCAGAACACCTTGGTGATGACTGTTGCACAAATGCAGCACAGCATGTATGAACACACAACAGCATAACATCTACCACATCTATAAACAGAGGTATATATTCCTTGAGAAGTATATCCAAGTTTCACTGCACAATGCAGAAGGAGTGAAGTGTGCTACTACCTATAGTGTAGCCAGTGACTAGAAGTAACTTGAGGTATTTTTACTTCACATTTCCAGTCATGCCAATCATCCATACACACTGCCAAAGGCTCAACCATTTAAAATAATTTTAGTGACTATGTTAAGTAGAAAGCAGATTTTTGGTCACAGCTACTTACACGGTCTGATATCCACAATTTCTTTATTAATTATAAACATTTTAAGGCAATATCTGATCAAATAAATTAGTTTAATATGCAGTTTTCTGTCTGAATTCAATGCTGCTGGGTCTTAACCAGTCCCAATCACACCATTAACCCATGTGACACCAGTGATAGTTTATCATCACCTAAATGAGAAAAGTACATTTATGGAATTTACGAATATGTCCAGTTTTTATTACCCTAATCAACTAAAATTTCACAAGTTTTTCATTTTTAAATTAATATGCATTATTTCCATTCCAGTTATCAGTTATTTGTCTTCCAGTTAGTCACAACTGGTATTGATGTTGGCCATGATAGAATAACACCCATCAATCCCAATATTAACCGGCCAAATCTTCTTCATCAGCTTTTATAAACTTGATGTATTTGTTTTACTGTTTGATGTTACAAAAATGTTGTTCCGTCTATGAAAGTTAAGAAAATACAGCTTTGGAAATAATTACTGGACCACTGTGCTTATGTTCTCTGAACTCATCATGTGTAAATGTGAGGCAAAAAAAGTCAATATCAAATAAAATGTTTAGAATAATGCAGGGTAATTGCAGGTATGAGAACGCCACAATAACCCCATTTATAATTGTTTCAGATACATCTCAAACATTCTTTGATCAAATTTAAGGCCACAGTCACAAAAACAGTAGTACAACAGACCTCATAGTTATTTGCCTTGAAACAACCTTAGCCATGGTCCAAACAAACTTAAGTGGTATTTACATTTCTTCATGGCTGTACAAGAAAACTACAACTACTGTACAAGAAAACTTTCTGCTACTGACGTTCAAACAACTAAAGCTCATACCTAAACACTCCATTCACTCCTGTCTCTTTTATGCAAAAGACTGCTTACAAATCTGGCAAGGACAATCACCTTTAAGACTTTTAAAGTCATTTTATGGATCTGCAGACACCCTGAACATGAAATGAGTTGCACTACTGAATGCAAAACCAAATATGCTCAGTGATAAGTAACATTTAAATCAGGAACAACTAATGTTGTTAAACAACTACTATCAATTCCATAAACTAAATATCAAAAAAGTCATGTTAAAGGGCTGTTATTGTGAATATAGAATAGACAAATCAAACATGGTTCAACAGATTTTGCCAAATAAGTATTTTTTTCCTCAGATGTAGCTTTATTTATGAACTAGAAGTCATGTTTATTGTGTATCTACATCAAACTACCTATAACTGGCCATTTGTGAAAACTGTATTTACAAAATACTATTAGTGTGTGCTCAGATCAGTGCTGCCTTATATTAAAAACAGACAGGCGATGGATCAAACTGGCTCCAATCCGGGCATTTATCAGATATAAGCGTTTGTTGTTGCCTTTTACCATTCACCTCCCTTATATTTTTACTGACCTCAGTGCTGTTTAAGGTTGTATAAATTCACCTGCAGGTTGAATGCATTAGATTTAAGTCAAATATACTCAAGAGTCCCCTTCACGAGAACTATATCATAACGTTGAAGTACAACTTTAACCGAGCCCAGACCTTTTTATAACCTATGTTATGTAATATGAGGCGTTGGTAACTTAAACCTTGGGTTAAAAATGAATCTACACGTCGCGCCAAAATGATCTGCACTGGTTTCGTTTCGGAATAGTTTGTTAAAACGCCTTCACTTTATCTTCCATCCTCGGTCATTTATCTTCAATCTTCGGTCATTTTTAGAGTACTGTACAATAAAACTTAACATTTTCGTGTTTTGAGTTCTCACCATTTTTTCTTCTCCATTTACAGCATGATTTTATTTTGCAAGTTTAGCAATCACTTCCTGCTGAGCGCTGAGGCAAGCATGGGCCTGAAACAAAGCGTGCCAACTATAACACCTATTCGTTAGCTTTCTTTGGCTACACGCCCCGTAATGGAGAGTAACTCGGTTCTTCGTGAAACTACAGTTGTTTCATGCGTTTAATGCTCCGTCAAAGGTGGCAAATCGTGACTAAAGGACAATAAATTAATTAAATTAAGTGTTGGTGAGCCGAGCAGAGGGCTGGCCCCTGCTGGACAACCTCACCACTAGTGTTGTGCTGCTCAAATGTGCCATTCGTCACAGACAAGCTAGCGAAATCACCACCCCTCTCTCGCTAATTTGACCGAATTGAACATATAGCTAATAAAATAAACATTATATGCTTATCTAAACCGTTCAAATAAAGTGTTTTTATCATGATACAGCGATTAGATGCCTAAGCATAAATGGTCTGACACACACTGCCGCGCGGTGTTAGAATATTCTAGTCGCTAAGTTTGCTAGGTTAGCTTGCGCTCTCTGCGGTTGTTTACTATTCTAACACTAAGCTCAACCCTTACACGGTATTAAAACTAGTTGACTGCACTATACAACCGACCATAATTGCGTTGTGACACATAGCATGCATTACAGCAATGTCTCCACGTATCTTTCACCCTGTGGGCTATTTCAGCTAACTCACGGGGCCAGCTATGTAGCGTCTCACCGCTGTGCTTAAGCTAGGTTAGCTAACACCGTGGCTCCAAAGCCACTGGAGAAGGTCTTTCCACAAAACTATAATTCACAGAAACTTTGTAAACAGTTAAGGTAAGAAAACACCACTTTTGCTAGCTGAGATGACAACCTGGTCTTGGCTTCGCCCACACTTTGAGTCGGTTTAGATGTTAGTTTAAAGGCACACAAACCTGAGGAGGCCATCTCCTTCAGCCGAGTCCAGAAGCACACAGAGCTGTGACATCACAGCGGTTAAAACCAAAACCGACAGCAGGCAGCGGACCACTGCACTGCAAGCCCCCATACATAACACCATTGAGAAACAGCCTGCTAGGACATCTATTAAATTTTACAGAAGAATACAAAAGTGGCTGTCCTTCCTTTGTTTAAGGTGAACAAATGTATATTATATATTAGCAAAAACTACTTCAGTCACAGTCACGTTTTTTTCTGCGCATTAAAAATATCCCAATTTAACAATTTCAATCATATTTTTTATCTGCAATTATTGAGTCATTAAAATATATGAAAATAAAATACATTCACATCAGTTGTTACACTACATGTCCATGTTCGAGGTTTTTTTTTACGTTATTCATTCATTCTCACCCCACAAGTTTTAGGAGACATTGAGCTTTGTTGTTTTGAGAGGGTTCTAATGGGAATCTTTCTTTATTTTATTTTTTTTTTACAATATAAAGGAAATGTGTGCACATTACTGAAACACACAAAATCAGATATTAATGGTCATTTAGTGCGATACATCACCTCTTGTGTCTGTTTGGTTGTTTTCTTGAAAACATTGTGTTGCATTAGACCTTAATGTTCTACAGGTTTTCATGGTCTTTTTTTCCCTCTTCTCTGTCCAGATGATCCCATATAGCTTCTACAATATTTGTTTTGAAAATGTAATACTCTATTTGCATGTACTCCGGTCCTACATATATTACTACAAAACAGAAATACATGTGTAGCCATGCATTTAAGATAAAAAACAAAAAAAAAACTATACCAGCAGAAGTAAATTAGTTTTCTTTTCTGTGTGCCTATTTGAAAACTGTGTATATATTTCTTGTTAAAGACATTACAACCCTGCAAAAACAAAAATGGTTATCCTAGACATTTGCGTTGTACTGTATATTTATTTTCTCTTCTTCATGTAATTTTATTGCTGACATTTCTTAAAAATTCTTAAGCCTGAGAAATAAAAGTCAACCACATACAATACATTTTTCAAGCATCTTCAAAAGGTATTTTATTTTCTTGCTATAAACAAGCAGTCAATGCAAGCTACAAGGCAATGGCAAATGAAAACAATGGTCATCTGTGTGAATAAGTACTTTGTAGTAACAGTATTTAGAAAAAAAAAGTCTCACATGTACTATGCCTTACAACTGGAACATATGGTATATACAAGCTTGTTGATTATTATGTATGAATCTGATATGAATAACATCACCAACCATAAAATAAAGCTAGAAACTATGTTGAAGGCTCAAAGACACAGAACACAAATGGCTAAAGAAGCACTTTACATAGAATTAATGACAAATTCAACAATGAAACAGAATGGCATTTAAATATTTTCTCCACCAGTGAAATATGTCAAAAGTCTCCGTGAGTCATCTGGCAATTCTGAATCATTCCTCTCATTCCCAGTTATGAAAAATGGGTCGACACTGGATAGGATTGCAAATTAAGGGCTATACATAATTGTAGGGTGTGCCTTAGGCGAGGAGACGAACAGTCTTTCCAGTGACCATCAAATAATCCTCGTCAGCCAGTGCGCGAAGTGCCTCATCGAACAGCTCCCTTGTGATTGCCTGGAAACAGGATGACAGAGGGAAGACGTTATGAGAAGAGTATGCTTTTTAAAAAATTTAACCTATGACTTCCACCTTCAGAGTGTAATATTTCACTTTTTAGAGAACAGAAATGTTGGAGCATTTGATGTAGATCACACATGTCTTGGAAATGTGATAAAACAACTGTTTTACAGGATAGTGTGTGAAGTGTTACAATAAATAAGAGATGGAATATGAGATTCCAGTGTACTGTGATTTACTGTATTTGTGACAGGAATGTACTGGGAAGCAACATACTTTGTTAAGCTACTTTTAATTCCTTGCAAAAAACTTATTCCAAGAAAATGGGGAAAAACAGAAACACCAACAAAGGACCAATGAATCACAATTATTAAAGAAATACATACAATGAAAAAATAAACGGCTACTATAAGAAGCACAAATGGACAAAAACTAGAATAAATGGAGTGATAACAGAACTCAGAATGATGCGAGAACCAAATAATGTGAATGCAGTGTTGTGTAGTGTACCCATACCCACACCAGGTTTGTTTGTGACCATTTTAGTACAATTTCAATAAACACTTGAGTGGGAAAAAGCCCCCAACAAGATTTAAATTGTGATTCATCCAAATACTGAAAAATCCAATGATGCTTGACTGTCTCATATGTCACCAAAACCCAAATCCAAGTACCCATTTTTCTTTCAAATATTTTCTTGTGTGCTTCTCTGCAATACAAAAACAAGCTGGAGTACTTACAGTTTCAGACTGTCCTCGGAGGTCCTCAAGCAGCTGCTGGTATTTCATGGCAGGTGTTTTTCCCTTTGACTGGATGAGTTTCTTCAGTGCTTGAGCAACCTCTTCCTTCCGTTTGCGGGCTGTGGCGCTCATACCTGAAATACAAAGCAATGAGATATGCTGTAATTGGAAGCATTTTAACATGGTACAAAAATTATCCTAGCCACATTAGAGCTGCAGATATTGACAGTTTTCTTATATTTAATTAAATGGTTATTCGAGTGGACAAAAAAAACATAGTAGAAATGTGAAAAGGACATGTCTGAACCTGCTGAAATGAACACAAATAGTATAAAAACAAAATATATAAAGCAATCTATATAGAAATAACAAAAGTATGTGTCAAAATATTAATACACAGAATATTAAACTAATAGTCATGTGACATCTACAAATATGTGCCCTGCTGTCTTTAATAAATTGGTATGCAATGTATCTCGCTAATGTAATCTTGCTAATAATTTAAGATGTAGCTAGCATACTACTTTTGTGAATCCTGGCATTGTGTGCATCACAATAAGTGTTTGTGTGAAATAACAGTGGAACTTATGTTTAGCAGCAGAATCATTAAGGAAACAAAACCTCAATTCAGCAATATTTTAATATCATTTTTCAAAAATTGCTTCAACTTCATTTATCTTTTATCTATTGTATGGATGTTCAATCCTGGTCCTTGAGGGCCAGTATCCTGTATGTTTTAGATGAATCCCTCTTCCAACACACATGACAGTCATTATTAGGCCCCTGCAGAGCTTTGATAGGCTGACCATTTAATCTTACTTGGTACTCTTATCTTACTGTTTTTACTTGTACAGCTGTTTTATTTCTTTATAATATATTTTTTTCAATCATTGTGCTTTTTATTCTTTGTTTTTAATTGTACAGCTCTTTTATGTTTTTAATCTCTTCTTGTATTTTGTTTTTGGTTTGTTCTTCTGTACAGCGCTTGGTCCACATTGGTTACTTTAAAGTGCTTTCGAAAAGAAGTAGAGAGAGAGCTTAATTGTCGACTTTCCCCCGTAAGTCACTTTGGCAAAAAGTGTTGGCCAAATAAATAATAAACAAAAAAATAAATAAAATTAGTCATTTCAAGTGACATCAAACTTGGTCTTAATATACTGCACGGAAGAGCGCTCTATACTTCAAGTAAGTGTCAATGTTGGAATTTACCTGTTGTAAGAATTGAGATATCAACAAATCCTGTCCTGGGATCAGTGGCCGACTGTTTCAGGGCCTCCCGGTGCAGCCGTTTAGCCTCTTCCACGTCAATAGTCTCCACCTTCTCAGAGAAACGCACCTTGGCGTGGGCCTCAGCCAGGCGGATCAGAGACTCCAGCTGCCTGGGATAGGCGGACACCATGCCTCGGCCACTACCTATTTTCCTCATGTCCACGTAGGCCTAGAGACCGAAATGCACAATGTCAGTGGACGACAACATGGCGAGTTTTACACAAAAGGCTCAGATCTATTTGTAAATTTACAGGGATGACGAACCTCAATGAGGGCTTGGCTGGCTTCCTCACTCAGCCGAGGATTAATGTATGTTCGTGCATATGCAATGTAGTCCCTCAACACAGCCATGTCCAGGAACTCTTCTTCCATCTGCTCCTCGCTCTGGTAGTACAGCGACACCAAGTGGTGGGCCAGGCGGCGGTCGTAAGCTTCATCTTGAGGATCCAGCATCAGGAAGATGAGATCAAACCTTATGGAAAATAAAACGATGGGTTAAAAATCAGTAATATTACCACGAGAACATAGGAGGGGGAAAAATGTGTCTGTTCTATACACTTAATGGCAAAAATATCTATCACCAGTGTGGTTTGTCTTGTCCAGTTTACAGCCTGTTTATATTTTCTCGAATAAAGCTTAAAAAATCCTGCCAACCACAAATTTACCTGGACAGCAATGTGTGAGGCAGCTGAATGTTCTCAATGGTGGTCTTCTTGGGGTTCCACTGAGATTCAACAGGGTTGGCAGCAGCTAAAACAGCAGTGCGGGCATTCAGCTGGCAAATGATTCCAGCCTGCAGGTGGGAAAAAAAACAAGATAGAAAGTAAGAACAAATTTCTTTAGTAAATTCAGCTTCCAATCTGCCTGTGTACAGCTTCAGACGTTGTCAAATGTACCTTGGCAATGGAGAGAGTCTGCTGCTCCATGACCTCATGCAGCACAGAGCGTGTGTTGTCACTCATCTTGTCAAACTCATCAATGCAGCAGATGCCATTGTCGCTCAGCACCAGAGCTCCGGTCTGCAGTACCAGCTGCCTGGTCTCTGGATCCTTCATTACGTAGGCGGTGAGACCCACAGCACTGGAGCCCTTTCCTGACGTGTACTGGCCACGAGGGACGAGGTTGTACACATACTGCAGTAGCTGAGACTTACTGGTGCCAGGGTCACCGCAGAGAAGGATGTTGACCTCAGCGCGAAAGTGACCCCTGCCTGTCTGACTAAAGTCCTTCCGGGTGCCACCAAAGAGCTGCAGCAAGATCCCCTGGAACACATACAGAATGACACATTTATGAACAAACCCCAGATGGAACTCGTATTTTCTGTCCACGTACCGGTGAATCATCAGATACTGTACTCATAGGTGTCTAAATGTGGGCGATGTCACCAATTACATCTGTCCTTTTAATGTGCCGAGATGCCAGCATCTGCTGGAACAGGAACACTACAGAAACTACTGAGTCCACATCAACCTGCCCATTAGACAATGTTCACAGTCCGATATGAAATATTATCCGCCTTTTATTTCCTCATCATTTTCTTAGCTGTATTAATTAATTGCTGGGGGTTTTTTTTTTTAACAAATATTTCAATACAGCAATTTTTGTATAATTATTTTAATGTGTATTTTCCCTCCAAATAAAAATAGATAAACATGACAATCAGTCCACACCACCTTTGTTTAACTAAATATACTTCCACTTATCAAGTCTGACACCTATATTTTTTTTAAACATGGTGATGTAGAAGATGCTTTTGAAATTATATTATTTACATGTGAAGTCATGTGACTCTTTGATGTACTGTGGGATAAAAGCAAAGGTCAAAGGTTGTATGCTGCTTGTTTGAATGGGGATGTTTAAGCACTTTATGTGATTTCTGATAACAGTCTGCTTGAATGTTGCTTTACCTGTGTGGAAAAGATGCCTTGAAAATATGTGGAAAATTCAAAGAGACATGGTGTATATATGAATCTCTGCCATTACAGTTGACCGAAATATATGTTCTAATTACAGACTCGGACAATGATGGATGTCATGAATGCATTGAGAGAACGTGTCATGCTGGGTGTGACTTGCTGCTCTGGGTTTTGACATCCATGAGTCTTTTGAACGGTGTGAACACAAAATGCCTGAAAGAGGAACTTCACATGCAGTGAAGTCCGGGCAGTAAAGCTCGCAGCCGGACCTGCGAGTCACATTCTCCCCCTGAGCCTTTCTAGCCGGTTGCGGCGCAGCACCACGGAGGAAAAGGACCCAGCGTGGTGGAGCCAGACACAGGGAGAGGTTCTGTGAGCGGCTGGCCCTGACCCGCGGAGGTTGAATCCTAGTTAGTTTCTTTTCCTTTGCTTAGTAATATGCCAATATGTAGGTCGTCTGATGTGAGGTCATAGTCAGGAAAAAAAGGGGGAGGTGGCAAACTGCCCCAACCTGACTCCCACCAGCTTGACCCCCCGGTACCACGTTCTGAACATGGGTCTCATACGGTCACTTTTTTGTGCTCAGAGAGAACTGAACTCCAGTCCCGGGGAACACCATGCCCTTACACATGGGCAGCAAATTCAGTGAAAAACTGCCTGTATTTACCCCCCACTCCCACCCCCAAGTCCCATTCATGAGCAAATTAACACCACGTATATGGACCCAGATACCCCCCCCCCAACAGGGAAACACAGAAGGCCACATGAACTGCACCATCAGAGAAAACTGTTGATTTGAAATGTTCATTTAATAATTTGAGCCTCATTTATGTTATTCATGTGGGAATGAGGGTCAGAGAACATCCAACGCAACCTTTTTTTCTGTGAGGACATTTTATTTTTTTTTTTTGATAAATCACACTTTGATGTCATGTATTAAAATCAACCTGCTGTTTTAATAATGGTGAATGGAAATACATTGGCAAACACTATGGTGATCAGCTCTTGAAGGTCATAATGAAGTGGAATAATTAACACAGGCCCAATGACGATGCCTGTGTTTTTCCTTGGAACTGCAGGTTGGGTGTTAAACGTCACAGTGTGAACTGTATGCTGTGCAGTAAAAACATAACAGCAGTGAAGGGCTGGAATTCAACTACACACCTTTTTGATGTCCTCGTGTTCGTAGATGCTTGGTGCCAGTGCAGAGGAGAGGCGCTCATAGACGTCTGGTTTGGCTGCCAGCTCCTTCAGTGTATGGACTCGGTCCTCTGTGAAAAGCTTCTGCTCGGCGTCTTCGTCCAAACCGTGCAGGCGCTTCTCATCCGTCTTGCGGAAGTGGATGGCGTCTATGTGAGTCTTGTAAACGGACTTTACGTTGTTCTGACGTGGGTTTACACGCATGGGGACAGCCCTATAGATACCTGTAGGGATGTGAGAAAAAGGGAAATCAATCAATTACCCTGATCTGACCCACTTATTAATAATTTATCAAGTCATAAAGCATTTTCATATCTTCATTTTTTTTGGGTCAGAATAATTTAAATGCCGCACGTAACAATGGATATGTAAACAGTGAAGTTTCATTCATATAAAAATGTAGTTATGATTAGAGGCCAGCAAAGATCAGACAAAATGAGACTTATTTTGCTCTTCTTTCAATTGCTTGGTGAGTTTTAGTAGTAGAGAAATAATACTTGTACTGTTGAGATGTCAAGTTTGGTCTATTCTATTACATTTGTGATATATACTGGTCTCAGACTAGTCTTGTTTTAGGCCCATGTAAGTGCCTGTTAAAGTTCTGGTGACATATTTTGATAAATAAAAACAGTCTACTTTTTTTTTTTTTTTTTTTTTTTTTTTTTTAACAGTTACTCTTTACGGTTATGCTTTAGAAGAAGTAGGAAGAATACGCAAGGAATTCTATAATTTTACATATTGCACTGGTGTAGACGGTTCTTATACTGTAAATACAGTAACACCTGCAGCCATATTTATATGTGCTAATGTTATGGACAGTTTTATGGTAAATGACTCATCGTTTATAGACGTGTTTCATAGATCAACTGTCCATCTGTTTTAACACATATCCTCCCGAGACCCAGAAATGCTTTTTTGTCCTCTGTAGTGAATGAGAATTTACAGATTTTTTGAGAAACACTTTCACCTACAAAAGGACATTTATAAAAAAAAAAAAAAGTACCTAAGAAACAAAAACTTTACATCATGAGGTTGCATATTAAGATAATTATTTAAGGTAAAACTTTTCCCTTCAAGGTCTTGGGGAGATATTTTAATGGTACAATGTCAAGTTTTTACAGAATACTTGACTAATTTATTGCTTAATACTTTTCCAATAGCAGGAAAAAATGTTTTATCTTTTTTACTTTCATACATCTCTGCTGTGACTCATTTGATCATATTTTCCCACTGTTCATATCGTTTTTACATTTCTTTTACATATTCTTATAGTGTGTTTATACTATTTTTATTTAATATATTTAGTATTAGGGTTTGTTCTCCACCTATCCAAACTTCCTTAAAGGACAACGCCATTTTTTTTTTGCAATTGGGGCCTTAATTATAATGTCATTTATAATATGATGTTCAACTCACTCATGTTACTTTTTTGTGATTCTCATTTCTCTGGAATTAGATTTGCACCCATAGCCACAAAACGACATACAATGAGAGTTGGTGCAGCACAGACTTGCAGACGCTAAGTCACTTATTTTGTACAACTCAGTTGATATGTCCATTGTGATACAGTAATTCTAACTCTGTTGCAGTTCCATTTCAACTTTGAAAATCCTGGGCTGGTGGGGCGAGTTACAATAACTTTCAAGTTGTGGGATTGTGTTTTGAGTATATTTGCTTGCGTAATATTTCCATATTTGGCACTGTGAAAGAGTTATTTTGACAAATAAAGCCATGTGTGTTTATTTTAATCGCCTAAGTGTCTTATCTAGGTTAATTTGTGTCTCCCCACCTCAGCTGTCCTTTCCGTTCCCATCTTAAATTAAGAGTCGCTTGCAATCTCGGGGTTACAATTAGCATGTCTTGGTTGTTACCGTGACGCCACGTATGGTGAATAGTGACCTAAATTATGAGCATCTGGAGCATCTGCATGACACTCATTGGCTGACACCTGGGTCGGCCACTCGTGAAATTTAATGAAAACTATTGTGCGCGCGAATAGTGTCGGGCCGTCCCAGTTACTGTTACGCTGCACAAAATTTCTGGTGAGAACCTTGAACTGATTTGAACAAAGTAACTGATCTAGCATCTGTAAGTCTGTGCCCTGCCAACCCTCGTATGCAGTTTTGTGGCTATGGGTGCAAATTAATTTCTTCCAGCAGAATGAACATTTTACAAAGTAACATGGGTGAGTAGAACAATTCAAATTACATCATAATTTAGGCCCCAATTGCAAAAAAAAAGGTGTTGTCTTTTAAGTATAGGCATAATGACAATAAACACTGTTGAATCTTAAAAACAGCAAAATGCAAAAACAAAAATTGAATTACATTTTTTCTTTTTGCATCAGGTCATATGAAGACACTGAAAATTTACCATTCCAGACATATGCATATGTGAAGAAAAAAGGGATTCTACTATGAATGACTCCCCAGGTGCATGCTGGGGAAGCGTACCGGTGATGTTGATGCGGTCTCCTGGCTGCACTTTATCGACCAGGTCATTATGGGCATAGACGACAGTGGTGTGTGGAGTCTGACCAGCAGGCATGTCTTCAGGGGACTCTTGAATCTTGACCTGTTGTTCAGGAACAGAAGAAAAGAAGAAGAAGAAAAAAAAAAAACAACAGATGTCATGACCTCAACGGCAACACATCACAAATTGCCACTTGACATATTCGCCGACTAGGTGTCATTCGCATTAAGCAATCTGCCCCATTACCAACTCCAAACACTCACCATCTGTTTGTCTGAAAAGGCTGAGCGATTGTGAATGAGGGCCAGACTGTGGGTGGTGTTGCAGTGGCGACACACAGCCGGCTCAGCGATGCGCCCGCGATCCACCTCCACCCGAGTGCTGTAGGCGCACACATGGCACTGGAAGAAAGCCTCCTGCATCTCAGGGATGAGCTGCGAGGTGCGGATCACCATGCCGCTAATGGTGATCAGCTGATCAATGTCTGAGGAGGCAACACATAAGGCACACAGAAGCTTTACCCTGAAGCTGATACCTCACATTTTATCAATCAACGAACAATATTCACAAAAAACCCACACTAAATATGGACAGAATGACATGCAAACGTGGCCTTTATAAGTGTGATTTCACTTTATAGGTATTCAGCGACACAAGTCTGGGGTTATGGCTCCACACACCTTCTGGATTGAGGTTCCTCATGTTTCTGGTTTTCAAGGCGTTGTAGGGGCGGACTTGGATCTGGTACTCAAGAATAGAGTCCGGAAAACGCTCAAAGAAAAGCTCATTAACTGCCATGTCGAAAGTGGGGATGACTTCCTGTAAAATAAATAAAGAAGTGGTTTATATCAGTTTGTACCAAAATTAGAACAGTTTGGGATTTTTTTTCCCTCCTCTATTTCATTCATTAATCTTCTGAACATACTTCATCCTCACTAGGGTCACAGGGGTCACTGGGGGCCTATTCCAGCTACAGCAGGTGAAAGCGGGGTACATCCTGTATGAGTTACCAGTTCATCGCAGGGCGGACAGTTGCTCTAAAAACAGTTTTTAGAGTAGGTTTGCTATTTTTTATTAGGTGTCATTTTTTTCTGAATGCTTTGTTTTAGTTTTTTCTTATCTTATATTCTTCACCATCCTATTCAAAGGAGGTCAGATGGGGTAGGTCATGGGCTATCAATCCGACATTGACAAAAATAAAAAATAATATTATCTATAATTTGGGAGATGTTTTTGTTAGTTTTCCAAGCACATACAGTTTCAGTTAAAAACATGTGTGTGCAGTTTCATTTTCATAATCTTTTTTGTTTTCATTAATCCTTTTTTTTTTTTTTAAACATCAGCCTTAGCCGATGACAGATGCAGGCCACTGATATTTTTAAGATGATATTTGGAGTTGATCGAGATTTTTTTTTTCTCTGTCAAATGACAAATGTGTGGAAATATTGTTTGCTTACAATCCGAAAACAAATGTGTGAGATACCATCACCAGATACCAAATAAAATATTTTTTTTTCCAGTCTGGACAGGAGTATCGTGAAGAATGTGGTGGTGCTATGAACTGCATTTGTCAGTAAATCATGGCCGGGAGAAAAAAAAAAAAAGAGCAACAAACGCAAAAAGGCTTATACTGATACAAGACAAAAATGTAAAAATATGAGCCAGATCTATCTATCATTACTGGAAAGTCAACATCATCAACTAGGACTATAGTGCACATATGAAAAAGCTGAATAACCGATGTTACCTGAGGGTAGGAGATGAGCTGCCTGTAGAGTTCTGCATCAAATGACTGAACATGCAGACAATTGACATTCAACACAGGATCACCAACAACACTGATCTGAAGAGTGAAAAGGAGGAAATATTTGTGTTCAGTATTAACATAAACAGCATTAACAGAAATGCAATGGAAGTAACCACACATATAGATTACCTCCTCCAGTTTCTGCATGTATAAGGGCTCATTCAGGTCCAAACCAGCATTTTCATCCTCAGTGGAGGTTGGGTCGATAAACCTCTGCAGGAACCTCTGTAATGTCAAACATGTAAACATTAGCACTTATGAAGAAATAAGAATGAATACCATCTTTGACTCAAAGACCCAAACAGCCACTGGTGATCAATATCATCTACTGATCTAAAATGTTTAGTAACTTCTGATCCACTAATCCTTGATAGGCTAGTCTAGAGTCCTGTATCAATACATATCAATAATCTGGAGTAAAATGCAATTTGTCATCTTTTCATGGTCAGATATGACCCATTAGGATGTACAGATGGTCCATAGTGAACATGGAAATATAGTTATCCTCAGTAGCATTGATTTACCAGCTAAAGAAAAAAAACCCATATGTATAACATTTATCACTAAATGGGGGAAACGTCTACATTTAACTTTTATTATTGGGTGTAAAAAAGCTGGAAAAGTGCCAGGTACTGAAAGGAAGCATCATTGTGTGAATGTATGTATGTCGATACAAACATTTGTAGTGATTTTAGTTCTTTATGAACATCCTCATATTCATTCCTGTGGAATATTAATAATGCAGAACAATCACATAATAACCTGTTAATAATGTCAACTCCAGGTTTTTATTCAGATTAAAAAAACAATTATAAATAATGAAAATATTGCCATTTACAAACTACCCTTTCACAAAAAATGGTGTGAATAAGCAGAAAGCTTAAAGAAAAATAAGTGCAATTTGAAAAAAAATTCTGCCTCACCTTAAATAAAAATGAAAAAAATAGAAATGACAGACTTAATATTCGCTTTGCTGATTAAATGTTACTTTTTCTTCATTTGTCTCCATTTCTCATATAATATATCAACTTTAATCTGAGCTTTCATAAACTACACTACATATGATTGGTGAATTAAACATAGGAAAATACATGATTTTCACAGAAAGGCAAAATGCAGAGGATAATATGATACAAGGCTTCTACAAGTTAAATTCAAGACTCTTTAAGATGATTGTGAACAGAATTTAATGCTAATTTCAGACATACTAACAAAATTCAGGAAAACGTACACATTTCCATCAGCAGAGACTGAATATTACATATAGACTTTACACAGAACTAAATATCTTGCAATCACCAGGGGCTGCAAAGTTAGCAATAAGTAGTTCCTATTTTCAATAGAAATTGTCGGGTTGGAACATGTGGAACCAAGTAGAATAACATTCCTTTTTGTGCATCTTGGACATTTAACAGAAATATTTAAAGGGATCACGTTTTGCGAAACCTACTTTTATTAGTCTTTGGTTTAATTATTTGCACATTTGGACCCTAACAATTTGAAAAAAAAATTAATTTGCACCCTCCGAGGTGCTGCAAAACTTTTCTTTATGTTCATCCCAGTAAAAATCAAGTGGATTTCTACAACCTATTTGAATTCCTTCTTCATATGTTACGTCTGTAACCAGTTACATCATGACATTTGCACATATAAAAGGTCAAGACATCCTAATATGCCATAATTGTCAGCAGCAACAGTCGTCGTCCATACTGAAATTATCACTCACAAACACAATACAGCCAAGAGGTATATGGCAGCATAATTTATCACCTACTATATCAAATTGAATCCATTGTAAAGACTTTAAAGACATTAAATGCAGTGTGGGAACCCTGTAAATAGTGATAAAATACTTAAAAAGGGGACAGAAAACAATTATTCTGTAATTGATGCAAAAGTAGCACAGGTTTTCCATGGATTAAAGATCTGAAATGTAGGATTTTGTCTTTTTCGTACCTGGAACTTTTCCTTGCAGGTCCCCACGTTGACATCCGTCCCCCAGATGACCAGCCTCTGTCCTGCGTTTGGCTCGCTGCCTACTGCACCGTCAGCTACTGCCTGGAAAAGCAATGGACAGCATTAATGAATTACAGTTTATAGCTCAGTAAAATATACTACATTATGTCAAAGGTTCATGGTATTTTCAGCCACTTCGTTATTTTCTTTGTTTGGCCTCTTATCACACATATTCTGATGACAGGATTATGCTGCAGCTGTATACTGGAAATTTAGTTTAGAGTAACGAGTTGGAAACAACTTTTAGTCACTGTGCACCTACAACTTTCAACACTCTGCATAAATGTATTAAAAGTTAATCCATTTTATCCTCAGGGTATTTCAATTAAATTAAACTATACGTTTTACTTCTCTGCTAGAAGAGAAATGTAATTCACTTGCTTTATACTTCATGTGACTCAATTATTTCCATGATTAAACTCATGTCCCCTTGTTATTACAGAGCATTTTATTATGTTTCTTCAGCTTTTATGCCATCACCATCCTAAAATAATTGCCTTTTTTCTTTGCCAAAATCATGTAATAAGTTTGTTGTGGTTCCTAAAGCTTTTTTAATTATTTTAAAAAGGTCACAATATTGCAAACTACACCTTGACCACAGTACATCAGAGTTTTCTTTTTGGTTTAGTGTGTATGTATGTATGTATATATGTATATGTGTGTGTGTATGCATGTATATGTGTGTATGTATGTATGTGTATATGAATGTGGATATGTGTATGGATGTGTGTATGTGTATGTATATGTGTGTATATATATGTATGTGTGTGTATATATATATATATATATATATATATATATATATATATATGCTCTGACTGAATAATACAAAGGGGTAGGACTAGACAAGTTTTGTTAACTTCATCCTACACCCTTTCGAACAAGGTATAACTATTTAGGATACTAAAGAGGTGTTGTTTTAACTTCTGATTAAATACTTTGTATGTTTTACTTATTTTATTTTACCTGTTCGAATAAACAAATAAATGAAAAAAAAAAAAAAAAGGTTAAATGGCTGAAAATACACTCGTTACAGTGAGACTTTCACATCACTGACCGGCTCAGACTGAAGATCAACTTGTGGAGCCTTCCTGACTGATCCCAGATCTGCGCGCTGTCTGGCAGGTGTCCCACGCACACTACTGCGAGGAGTCCCTTCCACCCTGGAGCTGGGGGTCCCATACATAAGAGGGGAGCTCATGTCCACTTCATTGGGGAGGACTATTCAATTAAAAGAGACATTTAGGACAAACAGAAGAGTTTGCTCTGGATGGATGAAGATTAGCGCAAAACAATTCAAACCCAAATGAATTCGCTTTGTACCTGAGGGGCGTGGGCTGGAGAACAGAGACGTGTCCTGAGCTGCTGCTGGACTGAGCATGTCAGTGGCAGGGGATGTGGGCATGGGCATTAGGTCCCCAGTGGACGAGTCCTGGCCTCTGCGACGCTGAGAGGGAGGTGAGGTGGGGACATCGCTGCTGGCTGGGATCACACAGGATGATAGAAGACATTAATACTGGAATACATAAACATTTATCAACTCAAAAATGGCAAACAACAGAGAGCAGAGGGAGGCTGAGAGAATATTTTCCAACTATTCCACTGTGGCTGATTGTTAATTTAGGGTTTCTCAACTGGAACGGAGAGAAGATGAGTTTTAAATTAGATTCAGTTTCAGATGTATCAATGATTTACTTTGAGTTTGATCCCCAGTGATAGAGATTTACTTGCATATATAGGTATTCCCTACACCAATTTATGCATTTTCAATATATATATATATATATATATATATATATATATATATATATATATATATATATATATATATATATATATATATATATATATTATGTGTTGTTTTACTCAAGCATCATTTCTCCATAAGCGTATCCACATTTCATTGTGCATGCTCGGTGGACACCATGTCAATAAAGGACTCTTTCATCTTCTAATGATTTCCATTTAAGCCTGTAGATTTTCAACAGCATCAATGTGATTTTCAAGAGCATTGGCCCAATACTTAACTATTGTGTTTTCTGCTGCAAGCTATATAAACATTATAGAAAAGTTCACTTATCAACTGGGCATTTAAACCTTAAGGAACCAGAAACCATAAGTTTTCAATTGACCCACTATAGTATATACATTTTACACTGTATTTAATACTTCTCTCATACTGTTGGACAGGAGCTGCACCACAATGTTGTTTTATCAACATAGAATGATAATAAAGGCATTCCATTCTATTCTTAAAATAACATTTTCATCAGGATTTGTCCATTAAGTGATTTATCTCCATTTAACACAATATTATCCTCTCCTCTTTGAACTTTCTCACTGAAAATCAGGTATTCTCCAATATATAATTTACTGATCATGTACTTTAAACATCATGCTGAGATTAAATTTGAGGATTATTATTAACAAAACCAGAAAATGTAAGAAAAGGTGACTTTTTTTTAGTAAAGTATATCATATGATAAACATAAACCAAGTGTCTCCATTCACTGTCATTGATTGAACTCCATGGGTTTTACTGGTGAATCTATGTTATAGAATATAACATTCACTACAGAGTCTCCAAATGTCCAAATGGGTCATGTTTGATGACCGTGAAAAAAACTTTAGAAACTGTATTTTACATGGATTGATATGATTAATGGATTCAATAGTGGTTTACCTTTATATATCAGTAAATTATTTTAATCACTGATGGCTATTTGGATCTTTATGGGTTTATGCAACAAGAAAAAACTAAACTTACGTGTGGATGGGTTGATGTTCCTCTCACGCTTGCGGCCTCCAGGAGTAGATGTTGGGGAAGACATGGTTTTCTCAGTATCTACCAATGAAATTCATTTAAATAGGTTAACATTAGATTCAATGTAAACTGGTATAGCTCCCACAGGAAATGAACTGTAACTACAAATAAAATACACATGTAATACTTCAGTTTCTGAGGTTCTAAAGGAGGCTAGAACCTTCAACTGTCTAATATCACCTCAGTATTATATTTCCTCAATGTGCATACAGTTATAGAACAAAATAAATGGAAAACAATGCAAAACACTACACACACAAATATAGAGTAAAAACTGCAAAACTGACCATTTCTCCTGGTTAACATTATTCGAGCAACTCTTTTCATAGTTACAAGCTGTTTTATGTGTTTAAGCATATGTATTTAAAACAGTCTTTAATTAAAAATACATAAACGTTAAGGAAATGTTATTTTTTGACATTTTGACGCATTACACCACAAGTGATGAAGAAGATGATTTATTTGTGAGTGTTTTTCATTGTTTTTGACACTTTTACAGGAGGCTTTTAATGCATTGGTGGAATTTCTTCCACCATTTGACATGTGGCTGCAAAGGAGACAATGAGGTGGGACTGAAGAACGTCTAAAAGCTAAACCTAACATCTGCAAGAGTAACTGTGCACATAAAACTAGTCCATGGGTGTTGAAATTATACATTGGATAAGACGGAAATACTCGATGTTTCAGAACAACAAAATAAGTTGAATGAAATGAACAGAATCTTACCTGCTCTTGTGTGTACGTCCGAGTTGTGCAGCTGTGGCGCGAAACTGTGGATGACGCTATTTTCGCGGGGAACTTTGGACCAATAGGAGGCTAGTATTGTCCTGCTCTTCCCGCGGAGTGTTTCACAGCAGAGGGGGGTTTATTTGGGTCTGTTCTTTCTAGTTATCCAATTATACAACCCTTTTGGTCAACCGAGTATTTAAAATGCACTATAAATCTATCTAAATATCTAACCTAATACAATAAAAAGATGATAATATGTATAATATCAGTGAACATATCATCTATAGTCACGCCCTGTCATTTGTGACACCCCGAAAGCAAATGGTTTGTTCCAGCAGTGACGATGAGAAAATGTAATAAAATAGAAAGGAAAATAAAATCTATTATGTAGCACAAAAACAATTTGTTTATTTTCTGAAAGATGTTGAAAGTTACTTAAAAATATTAAATAATTCCGGAAACAAAAAAGGCCATAAAAGCCACTAATATTTGCTCTGACCTGAACATATTATCTGTAATGTATTTCCCCCCTGGCAACCTTATCTT